>VDFB02072274.1:55274060-55285395 GCA_007258455.2 Sequoia sempervirens
AACATAAACAATATAATAACAAAGAAAGGTGAATTTGGGTCAGGGATGAAAACACATGATTGGCATACCTTCATTAAGGTAATTATTCTGGTATATTATATACACTTGTATAATGTATGTACTTTTCAGTGTATTGTGTTTACTACTTTTGGAAAAATAATGAAAAGATCATTTTATAATTGTTGCAGTACGCTCTACCTCTATCTCTCCTAGACAACTTTGAAAACAATGTGAAGCAAGTTATATATGATCTTGGAAAATACATGAGGTAAGTAGCGATATTTGTTCAATTCGTTGTATACATCTTATAATTGCCATTTGTTTTACTTGTTATGTAACATATTGTATATTTTTGTTAAATATCGTTAATATATTTGTGCCTTGAATCACTTGTAGATGGCTATCATCTAAAGAAATCCATAAAGAAGATATAAATTATTGGAAGAGAAAAATTCCTCGTCTAATGTGTGAAATGCAAAAGTGTCTACCTTCAACATTTTTCAATGCACAAGAACACTACCTCATACACCAAGTTGAGGAGATTGAATTGTGTGGATCTATACACACAAGGTCAATGTGGATGGTTGAGAGGCACTTGAAATTTTTGAAGGCTTTGGTTAGACAAAGAGCACATCCTAAGGGTTCTATGGTGGAGGGATATATGGTATACCATACCATGGTGTACATTAGTGAATATCTTCCTAAGTTTGCAGCAAAGATCCATTTAGATCACATTTGGGATCCCAACTCCATTAACAAATTCAAAGGGGAGTACCTGTTGGGGAAAGGTAGATTGAGGAAAGTGAGAGGTAATTATAAGATGGTCATGGAGATTAATTTGAATATATTTTACATATGGTTTTTATGTATATTGTACTTATTTAATTTTTAATCTTCAATATACATCAATTATAAATTAAGGTCATGTATTGTGGTATTTAACTAATTATACGTCTTTTGTGAATTTCAATTTATTTTGGTACAATTGGTCGAGAGTGGGATGCACTACATTTGTATTTCGTGAACAATCTTGATTGGATGACGATATGGATTGAACGATGTCAACAATTTGATCACACATTAACATGGGAAGGTGTGGCTTCATTAGTTAAAGAAGCTCATCATAATGGAGATTCCAATGTTACACAAAGGGAAATTGATTTAGCATATGGTTTAAGAGATAAACAAGTACGTATAAATATATTAATCACCCATATTATTTAATTATTTTCAAGTATATTGATGTATATATCTTGAGATTGTTTTCTTTGCATACATTTGGCCAAGAATAAATATGTTTATCAACTGACGATATTGCAATAATTTTAACATGTTTGACATATTGCAGGTGAAACACCACAAGGCTATGTGGTGCAATGGTTGTAAATTTCGAATCAAAATGTTGGATGACATGAAGAAAACTTTGATTCTCGGGTATACCAGTCTTCGTGACTAATGTTTCATCTAAAAGCGACATACATCTAGAAGTCTCAGAAAATCGATACTATGGGATTTTGGATGATATACTTGAGTGTCACTTTAAGTCCTTCAGATTAATTTTGTTCGTCGTCCTATGGTATAGGCTACGATTGAATGAAAATTGTCCTAAGAGAACTATTATTGAACATGATAATGGATTTACCATTGTTAATACAAGGTTGATTGAGTGAGCTGGAAATGAGCCCTATGTTCTTCCAAACTAATGTGAGTAGGTATTTTACTCAGAGTTTCTAGGTAAACCGGGTTGGTCATTTGTTGTTAGACATGATCCAAGAGGAAGGCCGATAAAGTATAATGCGATGGAAGAAGAAGATACCTAAGAACTAGAAGATGATGTAGATGATGATCAGGATCAACGGTTAGTTGATGATGTCCCTAACGAAGATGTCGAAGAGGAGGAACTAGATGATGATGATGTAGGAGTTAATGTTCATGAAGATGACATTCAGGTGGGATGATGACATATCAAAACCCATATTGATGATGATGATGATATGACCAATCCTTACAATGTCAAACTGGATCGACGATAATACAAAGAGTTAATGAAGAAGAAGATCAATGACATTGAAATGTATAAGTTACCTTAATATATTATCTATTTGATATTAATTTCTTTTGATAGAATTATATTTGACTTATGTGGTTACATAATTAATTCATGATGTTTTAATTTTATGCCATTACATGATTAATTTAATGATTTGCCTTTATCGTTTGAAAGGTCAAAAATTCAAAACATTTCATCAGTGATAACAACCTTGGAAATTAGTGTGTTTTTATATTTCATGTGATCATAAAAGATTAAAAATTCAGTTGTAGAGGTGGATGTTTAGTGGTTGACGTGTATGTTGGTTCTTTTTACAATGTAACCAAGTTTGTCTTCTAATATACATATGGAATTGCCAATTCCAATAGAAGGCAGCTCGAAGGACGGACCAACTAACAAGGACTTTAAAAGCCTCATACACATCGGGCTCTGCAAGACCTGGGAGGGTGATCCCTTAATGTGTTACAACCTCTGCACCATTATTATAAACAACATTAACAATAGCAGATGATCTCACTTAATAGCTCAACACGATAAGATAATATCAACTAGAATTGGCTGTTCATAGACAATATCAACTATCTCGAGCGTGAGATAACTAAACACAATCCATTGTATAAGATAGTCAATGATTTGCAATTTGTAGCAAGCTCTAGGAAAAGACAAACAAATACTGAACTACATGAATAACTACAACTTAGATCAGTGCCATATATCCATTGCAAGAGTCAAATTCATAAGCATCTAGAGGTTTATAACAGATTTAATACATCACATATAAGATCCCTGACAATATTGCATTACAATTTCATCAGTGTGCATTCTAACCCAGGACTACTTATCAAATCCTTATACAACACATATCCGCCTATAATCCCATTCAAGCATTTTGATTAATTCCTTGAGTTAAAGCTAAAATAGAATCATGCACACCACAACATTGAAATGGATAAAACAACCCTTAGTTATTTCATTCAAAGTTCATATATGCATGTACAATGGAGAGACATGAGCTCAAATTTTCATTTCAACTCAAATGCTAGTACTGTTATACAATATTAAATCTCTATGAACTCAAAACCTGTTACATAATGACTCAAAACCTAAATTGCATTTAAAAACTATCGAATTTACAATTCGCCTCGCGAATCTCAATTTAGACTTGACAGCATCTAATCCTTACAACTCCGTGATTGCCTTGAAATCCTTCTTATAGAAAATGAAGGAGCAAACAAACACCGGGCCAGAAAGTACACCTGTCACTAGTCAATTGGAGCACCTGGTGATATTCCAAATTTGTTACAACAACCACCACCTTGAAAAATATTCTTGTTCAAAAATCGTTACAACAACAATCATCCTGGAGCATATTCTCGTTCATCATGTCGGTGGAGGAAGGTTGATGCAATAACAAAAAACCACGTGAAACCCACGCCAAGAAAGTCATCCATACAAAACTGGAAACATTGTAACCACAGCATCTGATTTGCCACATGTCGGTAGCCCACTCTTTTTACTCATCATCATTCAAATACTTAGCCACCCACCTCTGGTATTCTTTGTCAGTTGGTGATCCAGGAGGATCCCCTAAACCTGAAAATTGGAGTGTTCCCATTTCTTCCAGAAGTAGTGCCATGGTGTAGAGCTCAGAATCTTGAATCCGGCGCAACTTGAACGGGCGAAAAAAGAGACTGTTTGCTCAAGTTATGTGTAGTCAAACTTTGGTCAAAGGGTGGTCAACTCAACTCCCAGGGATGAGAAAAAGGATGAAATTTTGACATCATAAAAAATGATCAAAGGTGGCATCATCGTGAAGGTCTCATCGTCATGAGTCCAACAGCATTCATTTCACTCAAATTGGAGTTTGTATGCACGAGATATAGCCAGTCAAAGTCTCAGTTGACCAAGGTACCATGTGGTACAGTTGCTGACGTCAGCATGACATCATCATGCTGACTTGACAAACAGGTCAACATATGGATGTCGAGTTGGACCAATCAGAAGCTGACACATTTCAGTCTATATGATGACGTCAGCAATTGAGTTGGCAGTACAATTGATGAGGTGGCAGGTGACGTGGATGGGACCCACGAATCTATCCTGACACATGGCATTTGAGTCATAGTTGATGTGGCATTCTTCTATTTGCTGGCAATGTGGATGGCTCTGTCGAATTGTCTCCTGACATGTGGCATGGTCTGAGCTTGACACATGGCCGACTTCTTCCTCTGTCAGTTTCGAGTTTATTGTGTTTGTTAAAAGTTTAAATGATCGTGGTTGGAACCCGCAACGTCCAGCACACAAGGCATCGAGCAGACCGTTATGCCACGCATAATGTCTCTACCTACAAACAGGTGACGGTTTGGTTTTGTTAAGCATTTGTTGAGTTTTGGCTTTGTAAAAGACAACGGTGGGAGTTGAAACTGGTACCACCCGCCAACCAAAATTAAGGTTTGCCATTGCACCACGTAAGACATTCAATACAAATGGTGTGGGCGGTTTGTTTTGTTCAAAGATGAGCCCGAGTTCTAAACTAATTAACCATTGATGGTTATTAGTTAGGATTCAAATTAAAATACAAACAAAACCCCTAACAATTAATTAACCCGAATAAACAAAATAATAGGGGCTCAAACAAAATACAAATGGAGTTTTATAAAGGGGGTTATTGTTTTTTTATTATAATGGGGGAATTGGTTTTTAATTTTCCATTTAAGGGGAAAATTCCAAAATGTTGGTTTTAACCAAATAGGCCCAACTTCAATTATAAAAGGGAGACTAGGAGAGTCTACCTCAATCATCCATTAGTTGATCATTCTCCATTATATCCCTTTCTCTTAGTCTTTGAGAGGCTTTTTGTGAGAGAATTTTTAGAGGGAATTAGGAGAATATTTGAGTTGTGAAGGAATGATGTTCTAATCTTGTAGTAGATCCTTTAGGCAGAGTTAGTTTTCTTACTCTTTGTTAGTCATCTCTAGCTTGGAGAGCTTTTGAGAGGGGTGTGAGTGAGAGAATTTTTGTATGAATTTGTGGATAGGCTACAAGATATTGTAAAGAAGTGTTGCAAGAGGCTTCATTGGAGATTGTACTGCCGTTTCAGAACATTTCAATAGATTGGTCACTCAGTTGAGCTCGACCTAGAGACGTAGTCAGGTTTGTGGCGAACTCCATAATCAAATTGGTGTCTTCTTATCTCTCTCTTGGTTCTACGTTTTGAATTCTCTCTGATTAATGTTCCTGCTACTTCATTGTTGATGTCTTTATGCCTTTGTTCATAATCACTTAAGCAACGTTTGTCATAGATCCCTTCCGCTTTACGGATCAGTTGGCCAGTCAAAATCAATCACCTCTTTTACCTTTGTACTATAAGGCAAATACTTTACCGCTACCGACAAGCATCTCTTTTCAAAAGATTCCAAAATGGTTGCATACCAATAATCTTATCCATACAATTCTACTAACAAATCATAACACCGAAGTCATCACAAATTTTTTAATTTGATTGATGACTTTACTTGCTTGATCCCCGCCATGTTGGAGTGTTCTGATTTCCCCCTGCTCATCAGTTATATCGGGTAATAGTGTGTTACCCCAATCATTGAAGTTCTTAACCAACTCCCTAATCTTCATACTTAGATCATCTGGTAAGGTCTGAAAACTTTGCAATGATTTAACTAATATATAAGTAGGCTTCAATGATTGGGGCCTGTTATTTGCATCAAACCTTGAGGCTTTAGTCATAACATCTAGATTATTTTCCCTAGGGATCCAATTTTGAATTATTAGAATCACTATCTCCTTATCCCTATCAATATTATTTATTGCTTCAGATAGTAAAGAACACAAAGAATGTATAGAGGGCAGTTTATTATCCACCTTTTATTTAAATGCTCCAAAACAAGAGTAACAATTTCTTTTCTTTGAAGAAAACCCTCCTCTTTACCCTAGTGATGTCTATAATTGATCAATTTCGCATGATCTCTTTGTTGATCAATAGAAAGTACTCGCTTGTTCATCTAATTTGTCTCTAGAGGAGGGGTAAAGAGCAGGATTTTGAATGGGAGACCCTGGTGTAGAAACATTTGGAGAAGCAGTAGGCATTGACCCTGCTGTGGGAGGTGATGTGCTAGTTCCTGGAGCATTGGATGTTTCCCCAATATGTCTATACTTGAACCTATCTACTTCAATTTGCAGCTAACATTTCTCAAGCATTTTACTATATTCTTCAATTAAAATGTTATACTTCCATTGTACTTTCTTTCAGCTTCCTCCCTTTTAGCGCAGCCTTTTAGCCAACTTGGCCACATTCACGCTTAAACCAGGAGCCGGCGAAAGAAGTCTCGGTTTCTCCTCTTTTTATTATTAATCCTCCTTTGAATTTGATCAATATTGAAGAATGTTCCGGCTTTCTTCTCCCTAGGAGCCAATGCCCGCTAAGGTCTCATATTCTTCACCTAAGGCGTAGTTTTGTAATGTCATTTTAATTTTTTAGAATCCTAAAAAGGATTCTGACTTCATAATGGCATCGAATCCACTACATCTACGATGTCCCATTCAAGCAAAAAATCAAAACAATTCAGCTTGATTCACTAGTTGTCTTCTCCTTCTTTAGAGTGTTTTTGAACTCTTCCATTAGTTCAGTCTTCACTTCTTCATCATTCTCCGATCCGACATGTCGCTTTAGTTCTCTCCTTGTATTTATTTTGATATTCTCAAATTTCATCCTCTATGCCAATTGCAAGAATATAGGAGTCTTTACAAATGCATTGTCATCTAAGAACTCCTTGCAAGCCTCCATTCTTGCATCCTGCACACTCTTACCCTTCATATCCAAATCAGATAAAACCAATTCAGCTGACCTAGGAGGGGACAACATACCAACCTGCATGTCTTGATCAGTAACAATAATTTTATCTGTGAGATCCTCAGGTACTTGATCAGTTCTTTACCTCTTAGGGCTTGGCTCAGGTGGTGGTGATGGGGGACTGTGTTGTGGTGAAGATTTTAACTCAATGATTTTGACAGCCCCAGGTACTTTGAATATTGGGCCTGGTGGTGAAGGCACCTTTATTATTTTCTTCCCTTTTTTGTCTACTTCTTCCTCATCACTGCCAGTATCCCTTTTCCTCCTATAGATGGGCCGCCTTTCTGTAGGCTGACATATTGGCCTTGTTTCAATTGGCATATCACTTTGTCCTTGCATATCCAAACTTAGCCTTAAATTTATCTTTTTGGTTGTCAAGGTGTCCATTATCTCCTTGAAATTCTTTATTAAAAAGTCAATTCTCTTCTGGTATGGAGTGAATTCCATCAATGGATCATACATCAGATCCATTTCATGCAAAATATCCAGTAGCTTATTATAAGCTATCCACTTTTCCTTATTCAATTCCTGTCTATTTAAATCAAATTCATTCCTTATCAGGTCCTCAGGGAAATTGAACTCATATGCAAATTTTCCACCTTTTATTCTTTGTCTGAAAAGAGCAAAGAAACCTTCAGGATCATGTTGTCGCCTTGGACCAAATCTCAAATGGTAATCAACAAAGAATTTGTCAAAATGTGTCCAACCTCCCTTTGAAAATGTAAAGTCGTTAATTACTATATAATTAGGGGAATAATGTTCCTCCCCTTCCAGTTAGGTTATCTTCATGAATACATCCCATCTGCCACATAACTTCTGCAAACCCTAGTCTTGGTGGCACATTGTATGGCAGTATGTGAGGGGTTCCTTGAAATCCATATATTCTCAGGACAGTGCTGACTGGATATGGGATAATGTCATCCTAGTTATGTAAAACCCTCAATTCTGGTTCCTCTCCTTCGGCCTAAGGAAATCATGTAGTTCTTGAGGGATCCTAGGTACATTTACCATCAATCTAGCCCTCAATCTTGCAGCAAAACAATTATCAAATTGCACATAACTGGTGTTTTCCTTATTAAAGGACAAATCTACAGTCCATATCTGTATTGGCAATCTTTCTCTATTAACTGATTATCTTAATTTCATATTCTCAGCAAAGAAATCAACATTCCTAAACAAGAACATATGCATCAACATGGAATACCAAAAGATGAGTACCAGTATCACCATTCTGCAGCTTCGACAGTCCTTCATGTATCCTCTCCACCAAAAAAGAAGTGAAGTTATATATAACAGAGAAGTTAGGGTGTTGTATTTGCACCCCCATGAACATATATGCAATCGGCATTACTGCACCAGGGCTGAAACCCAAAATCTGACATAGTGAATAGAAAATAGCCAAGAAAGGCTTTCCAAAACAATTCAATCTGAAGGGTTCCTAGTCACTAGGGCTGATGTGAAATTGTGAATCCCCTGCCTTAACCAAATGAGGTGAAAGCAGCTTAACCCTAATAAGATATTTCAATTTTGTATACTCCTCCATTTCTTCAAAATTAATAAGAACCAAGTCATCACTTGGCTCACTCAAATCAAAAGTCTATTGGATAACATCTCTGTTAATTTCCAATAGAACCCCTCCATCATTATCTTTGATTACCCGTGTGATAGGGTTATATCTTTTGGCCACCACTCTAAGTAAGTCCACATCAGGGAACACATTTGGAACAACTACTTTTTCCATATCGTACCTCCATCCATTTGAAAAAGGATGAGGAAAATTCCTCTGTCCATACCATAATCTGAATATTTGTAAGCATGTGAGTGGAACCCTAGCATCAACAATGTTGGAATTATTACACACCAACCCCTCCCTTAGGATTTTCCCTCGCATCAACACCAAACCTTTCCTTCTGTCATTTGTTGATAATGGAAATTGATCTAGGAAATTATCGTACAAGTTTCTTTTCAAATACTCAATGTGGCTAGAGTGTTGCTTGGTTGGCACCATTTTAGACAAACTAGGGCCTCACTACAATGTTACACTTGAAGTGGCTATGACTAAGCAGAGATAGGAAATTGCAAAGTAAAAATACCACAATTCCTCACAATTTATGATTAAACAATAGATCTAACAAAATATTTTAATGAACTCAGTGACAAGTATAGCAGACCCCCCCTTTCCCAAATTTAGGTGCAGAATGACTAAGAAACAGAGAAAATTAACTCACGAATTTTTTTGCACAAACTCCAATTTCTGGTAGCAGTTGCTCACAATTTCACCTTTGGCTCTGAAGCTGTTTTCACGAAATACTTGGATGCTTTGTGATACAAATGAGACGAGTAAATTGATTTTATCTTGATCAAATTCTGCCAGTGGATGTCTCATCTTCCATTAAAGCTCACTCGCGGGCCGCACGAACGGCTCCAACCATAATTTTATACATATTTAAATTTGAGCCGTTGATCCTTCAGTTTGATCAAATCATTGATAGCCATCTTCAAAACAGGCTGATATAATCGCCAACACGGCAATAAAGGGGCCCATTATGTCATACGCTGTGAAGGAATGCCACGTGGCGGTTGCCCGTGATATCGCAATCCTTTGATTTATCATCGTGGGATGGTGGGCACTATCGATCTTTTTACCATAAAGCCTGCTCCTTCAAAAATGGTCACCGTTCTTTCCTTTAACTTTTGAGCGATTTTTCCCTTAAAATCATAACATTTGCATTGAAATAAAACATGTGCATCTTACAAGCGCATTAGTAATCTACCCCATAATACATTTAAAACTGGCGAACGATTTCTTCACTCCTCAGGCTTCATTGGATGAGACATGTGGCAAGCACCCACGACATCGGAATCCCAAAATTCCTAATCGCAGGATGGTGGGCACCATTAATCTTGAAGAGATAGCTCATCAATGGTCATGTAGATTTCATCCTTTATGAATGGCACGTGGCACCCGCCCGTGATATCGTGATCCCTATAATCGCTGATTGCGGGATAGCGGGTGTCATTGATCTCGTTCCTTTAACAGAGTCGCCAGCCCTGTCGTTAACCTTCGAGCAGTTTTTTCAGTGAGATTATAACATATATCCGTGGATTTAGAACATGTGCATCTCGAAAACACTTTAGTAATCTGCCCCTTAATACATTTAAAGTCGGCTAGTGTTTCCTTTACTCTTTAGGCTTCATCGAATGAGACACATGGCACCCGCCTGTGATTTCACAATCAACCCAAGCACCATCATGGGATAGCAGGGAATGGCTCAGATCAAATGGTAGTTGGTCAGCGATAGCTCAAATTTGATCCCCCAGATAGGACACGTGGTGCCCACCCGTGATTTCACGATCCTTGAATTCTCGATCATGGGATGGCGGGCACCGTTGATATCTATAGGAAATAGATCAACAGCAGCACTAAATCAACCCTTGAGCTCCCCCGGATAGGACATGTGGTGCCCACCCATGATTTCACGATCCTTGAATTCCTGATCACGTAATGGCGGGCACCGTTGATATCTACAGAAAATAGATCAACGGCAGCACTAAATCAACCCTTGAGCTCCCCGGATAGGACACGTGGCGCCCACCCGTGATTTCGTGATCCTTGAATTTCTGATCATGGGATGGCAGGCACCGTTGATATCTGCAGGAAATAGATCAACAGCAGCACTAAATCAAACCTTGCAAAATAAAATATTCATTAAAAGGAGAAGTAGGCATTACTAAGCAGACAACAAATAAAACAAGAGCTGCAGGGCAGCGAAGTTCCTGCCAAAAAGTTATTAAATAGTTATGTTTTAAGAAGTTAGAAATGAAATTATTAATGAAGTGGGACTCTTGTGTAAGAAGAACAAATGATTAAGTTAAAGATTGTATTTGTTGTTATAACTTTAGTTCTAATATATTAAATTATATTTTATATGGTATATATGTTACATATATATTGTATATATATTATAATATTATAATGATGTTAAAATTATATATTAGATATTATATATGTTACATATGTATTATATAGTGTATATATTATAATATGTTGTTAAATTAATAATATAATATATTAAAAATATATTATTTATTTGAATTTGTTATTAGATTATTTTATATATTTGAATTTAATAGAATGTAAAATATAAAAATAGACAAGCTAAGTTAAATGATTTATATTGGTAACATAGGAGACAAAATTAAGAGAAAATATGTTATTCAAAATTATAAAAATAAAACAATATGCTACTTATAACACTATTTTTTCATGAAGTTACTATTTAAATTTCAAATAAAAACATAAATATTAAAATATATAACATAAATTTTAATTTATTTTAAAATATAAAAATCTAATTAAAATGTGGTAATTTATTTTTTAGAGTTTAGACTTAGATTTCTATTTTTATTTTTATTATTTT